>OY751321.1:1059546-1074546 GCA_963564615.1 Rhorus exstirpatorius | reverse complement strand
TTCCTTGGGATGACCTCGGATTTTCCGCCGTTGGGCTCTACCTAGATCGACCGCTTAAAATTCCGAGTGCCAGCAACGGATTTCCTTGGGATGACCTCGGATTTCCCGCCGTTGGGCTCTTCACTCCTAATTAAAAACCTACTTCTTCTATCATTAGAGAAATTTGAATATAACAGGGACACCATAAGCTGTTGTTATACAAAAAAAAAATATATTATGAATAAAACATAAGAAATACGAGAGAACCACTGTCACGAATAAAATAAAGAAAAATCAAGAAATTAAAACATATTTGAGTCTCTTTTCACCTGCTCCGTATAGCAACGAAGCGCGAATTCACGCGTAGCGTGAATCCTTGTCATAAGGACATAAGCGTACCGTTACAATATATATGTCGGAGAATAGAAGAAAGACGACTTCAAGCAGCAAGAATTGGAATCGGAGATGAGTGAGAGGAAGCGAAGAAAAGAAAAGAAAAGCGAAACATCGGAAGCCTAGCAACGAGCGAACGAAATAGATTAGAAATCGAACGTGATAGCGAGAGACCGGATGTATTCGCATTATATAATCATCATATAAAACATGGATCGCCCTATAAATGATTCCCCTCGACCTTATTCTCCTTTTTTTGGATTCTCTTCGACATATATATATTATAACGTAACCAAAGATACCCCCCTCCCGTCCTTTGAACGCCCCATCTCGCGCTGAATCGCAATCGATATTCTAGGCACTATCGAACGGGAGAATGAGAGAAACAGTCGCGCGCTTACTTACCATCACGACACGAGAATATCGACCGTCTATAAACATACAAATCTACCTTACCTCGATACGACTACTAAATCATAATCATAATTTTTGCACACGACCCGACAGTCCTACGCCCCGGTCCCCCCTACACAGGCAAAGGCAGGGCACGAGACGGGTATAAAAGGCCGAGCGCGAGCCCAGAGAGACACTCTTATTTCCACGATCATCCGATCCCTACTCTCCTAGGATTATCTCAGCACTGCGTCTGACGTATTCCAAAGGATTTCCTAGAACTGTCGCCTATTGCGACAATCATCGTACTGCACGATCGTTTGAGCAATTCCTCTACCTATAGCATATCTTTCGTGTGGTCCTAGCACTGCGTCTAGCGCCTCCGAGAGATTCCTATATTAAACTCAAATTGCCCAGTCGACCCGACCGTACCATATGGTTTTTTAGGAAATCCGTTACGTGTGTGTAACGTCCTCCTGAGCAGGCCCGGCTCACCACCCGTTGTACGAATTCAAACTTATCTTGGCACAGCGTCCAACGTGAGCGAGATTTCATGCAATATAACGTAGTTTAAGTCGCCTCGAGTATAGGACTCGTCCTAGACCTCGGCATTTACTAATCAAACAATTAAAGAAACAAAACTCCTTTTTTTACTAATTTAGCATCAATTAAACAATTTAAGATACTGCTATTGGGCTGTTTGGAGCGGCAGTCCCAATTTTCATCGGCCATTCATTGGCAACGCGTCCCCTATAATCAACCGTGTTTTTTATTAGTCGCCCAAGCCGACGAAGCTTGGAAACGCATAGATTCTTGTTTTTCCTTCATTAATTTCGAGTCATATCATATAAATAAAATTCAACAAAAGAATCATTTGGCTGCTTGGACCGACAGACCAAATCATCGGTCAATTTAATTGATCACAAGTCCTCTAAATCACCCTCTTTACAATTGGCCGCCTGGATCGGCAAAATCCAGTACTCTTATTTAATAAATTCAAATTCCCGATCTTCGTATATTCAAAACAAAAAACCAATTTAAAATCTTTTTTTTGCAATTAAATCAATTTAAATTCAATAAATCCAATAAATTCAGTAGAGTCATTTTTCGAGTCAAATAAACGCCTATGATGACCAATTCGAGTCGATTCGACACCCCGTCGATCGACATACCGTTATAATTACGAAATACGAATACCTGAGGCGCAGTCTATCAAAACAAGAATAAAATCATTCAGACCCCCTTCTTGCAATCGAGTCCAGTATTTGAACCCGTATAAACCTTCAAATTCAACTTTCGAGCCCTTTTCATGTTGATCAAATAAACATAAAGTCTCGAAACGTTTCAATATATATATATATATATTGTCACGGCACTCTCCGAGCTGCCGGACGCTATTCCCGGGCGAACCCGGGGTACTAGCAAAAAAAAAGGAAACAAAAAAAAGGGGAAGTCTATCTACAAAAAAATTAAGTAGGCAAAGAAAAGTATACTGAAATTTATTAAGGGAGATCAGGCGACTCGCCCACGCGACAATTTCGAGCGTGGCGAGGACGCGTGTTTAACAAGGATCGAAATAAAAAAAATGAACGCAAAAAGAACTAAAATGGTACTACTGATTTTTGGGCGCCAGTCGATATAGATCGACAAAATTTATATTTCTAAAGACTCGAACGCAAAAAAAGAAAAAAACGGGGGGGGGGTTACAATATCTCAGGGTCAATGGATTTCCCGGCGCGATGGCCTCTTAATAATTACCCACGTCGGGTTTTCGGTAAAATGGAAAATTAATCAAGCTCAAAGAAAAATCGGGGAAATTACAATAAATAAAATAGAGTGAAAATGGGGACTACGGGTATGAAAAATCGCGGAAGTGTACAGGGGAGGGTCGCGCTGCGTCACCACACACTCACGGATTGATACAAAAAAACAGGGTAAATTGTTGCAAATAATCTTCGGAAAAATCGCAGTTAATAAAAGGGTAATGGAAAGGGCTTACTTTTTCGCTGGTGGGATTTCCACACGTGCAACTCGCTCTCGACGCTCGCTCGTGGTTCTCGATAACCAAGATGGTGGTCACGGCCACGCGCTCGCTCTCTCGCTGTACAAACTCTGTAATGTGTGACTCGATACAATGGTTAGGGAATTCTCGCCTTGACTCTAGTAACGCTCTCGCCGAAGTGACGAGCTCGTCGTCTTCTTCACCGGGACAGCTTGGGGTGGAAGGGTAGGGGGAATCTAGGAATGATTTGGGGATCAAGGGCTTGCGCAATGTAAAGGTAGGTCAGGGAGGGATCAATAATCGATATCTAATTGGGTCACCGGAGTCGCCGTCACAGGCGCAAGCGCCTTCGATGATTGATACCCGTAAGGTGCTGCCAAAGATGGAATGTGACGGTCGACTCGGCGACAAATCTCATAGGGGGAAGGGTGGGGGCTCCCTGTGGACACTGGCTCTCGAATTTGCGTATGATGTGACGTTGCTCGCGCTCATCGATGATTTTTCCAATAATCCCACTCGCTCGATATACCGACCGGGCCCTCGCAGATGTTCGGCTTTTCTCGGTGTTCTATCCGTGTGAGGGCCTCGGCGCGGCGGTGTGAGTGGGATTCTCGGCGACGACTGGGATCATATGCGGCGTTGTCCTTGTATCTGATTCTTTTTCGCCGTCCACAGGGTTTTCTCTTGATACTCTTTCTTGGGGGTTCGTAGGGCAACGGGATCATTGGGGACATTGTCGGGTTGAGATGGGACTACAGGGATGGTGAAAGAAGAGCGACGAGGGACGACGGAGTTTCGCTAATTGTTCGGGGCTTGTCAATTCTTATTCTATTTTACATTCTTCGGTGTTTTTGGCGTGTGGTGACGGACTTCGGCGAGGCTCATGCCTCGCCTGTGACGCAGTGTCACAATATATATATATGTCGCATTCCACGTCAACTCAGCCACCCCGTTTTTTTTATTGTCTCGAAAAAATTATTCAGTATGGGCATTTCAAAGAACAATATATCCATGACATTTTACCAAAATTTCATCCCCCCACTATTGTTGGTTCTCGAGATAATGATTAATGAAGTCATAATTTTGTAAAAATCATAACTTCGTAACTACTGATCGGATTTGAACGATTAAAAAAAGAAACTTTTTTATTTTTTTTGCCCTTTTCGAAAAAAAATATGTCATCATCGGATAAAAGCTCATTGGACAGTTTTCGGGGTAAATTAGCAAAAAACAATTTTTTCCTCGTCACTAATGCCTTGTTCCATTTTGAAAAAATTTTGCGGAGTTGTGCATCGCCTCCCTCTATCAGAAAAAAAATACTGAGTAGAATTTCGATTGGCCCTTTCGTGGAAAAAAAAAAAAAATCGAAAAATTTTCCCGAAAACTGTCTAATGAACTTTTCTCCAATGACGGCATATTTTTTTTCAAAAAGGGCAAAAAAAATAAAAAAGATTCTTTTTTTAGTCGTTAAAATCCGATCAGCCGTTACGAATTTATGATTTTCACAAAATTGAGAATTTATTAATCATTATCTCGAGAACCAACAATAGTGGGGGGAAGAAATTTTGGTAAAATTTCATGGATATATTGTACTTTGAAATGCCCATAGTGAATAATTTTTTCGAGACCAAAAAAAAAACGGGGTGGCTGAGTTGACGTGGCTGCGTTGACGTGTCGTATTCCACGTTAACTCATCAGCCACCCCGTTTTTTTTTATCTCGAAAAAATTATTCAGTATAGGCATTTCAAAGTACAATATATCCATGACATTTTACCAAAATTTCATCCCCCCACGATTGTTGGTTCTCGAGATAATGATTAATAAATTCTCAATTTTGTAAAAATCATAACTTCGTAACGGCTGATCGGATTTTAACAACGAAAAAACGAATCTTTTTTATTTTTTTTGCCCTTTTTGAAAAAAAATATGCCGTCATTGGAGAAAAGTTCATTAGACAGTTTTCGGGGAAATTTTTCGATTTTTTTTTTTTCCACGAAAGGGCCAATCGGAATTCTACTCAGTATTTTTTTTTCTGATAGAGGGAGGCGATACACAACTCCGCAAAATTTTTTCAAAATGGAACAAGGCATCAGTGACGAGGAAAAAATTGTTTTTTGTTAATTTACCCCGAAAACTGTCTAATGAGCTTTTATCCGATGATGAAATATTTTTTTTCGAAAAGGGCAAAAAAAATAAAAAAGATTTTTTTTTTAATCGTTTAAATCCGATCAGTAATTACGAAGTTATGATTTTTACAAAATTGAGACTTCATTAATCATTATCTCGAGAACCAACAATAGTGGGGGGATGAAATTTTGGTAAAATGTCATGGATATATTGTCCTTTGAAATGCCCATACTGAATAATTTTTTCGAGACAATAAAAAAAACGGGGTGGCTGAGTTGACGTGAATGTGCCATATATATATACAGCCAATTCTTTCAGAGAGCAGCATATGTATAAGAATAATATTTTATAAAAATTTGCAAGCCAAATCCATAAGTCATATTTTTTTGAATAGAGGATGACCGCTAGTTTGCGCACGCCAAGGTTTACTTTGTTTTGACGAAAACAGAGTATCAATATTACAATGATTCATGAAAATGATATAAGAGCTATGTAAGAAAATTTGATCGGTCTTGAAGAAAAAAATATTGGAGAGATATGAGCTCGAGGGTCAGCAGAGAGGTATGGCTGAGATCACGAGCATAGTTATCGAGCTCTCCTTTTTGTGCGAATATTCGCTAATTCTGTCTCTCTTTCTCTGTCTCTCTTTCTGCACCCACATCTTTTTCCATGCTCGAGAACCTTTCTATCGCAACAATAGAGGGCGTTTTTTTTTTATATTTTCGATGTACACCGAGTATTCGGGTATGACAGTACGAGATTTATCGATTTCTCGAGGTGCGTGAAATGCACCATCAGCGGAGCATCAGCAGACTGCACGCCTTCTACGCTCATTGCTGCGAATCTCTCCTTATTCTTCATTTAATGTGTTTTCGTACTTCATGCTCTTTATAGTAATATAATTTCAATACATTTAGGCCTCAAGAACCATTAAGACTTATAAAAATTATTGCGACCAACCGCTTATTTCTCGTTTTTAAAAGTATACTTTTCGAAAAATGATATTGAGTTTTAAAATGCATATCAAAGCTAAGCGATCTCGACTTCGTTGCGCTTTTCGAAAAAGTCGTTGTTTAAAAAATTTGATCACAGTCTCGTTATATAATGTTACATTGAAACAATAAGAGCATTTGAAATGCTTATATACATATGTGGGGAGATCTTGATATCTTGATATCTTGATATCTTGATACCACATTATGCATGTTTTTGTGCCACAAGCAGCATCGATTTTCGATGGTGCTGCGATTTAAGTGAATGAGTAAATTCTCTCAGAAGGCTAGCGCTAAGTATTTCTATGGAAAGAACAAGATGCAATGTTAATCAGTCTCAAGCCAGCAGAGTATTATCACGTATCGTTATCAATCATGGCAGATCGAGCACGTCGCGAGTGTATATTAAATCTTTTGCGTTTGGCCATATTACATAGTTCTCAGCTTCGTCGTCGGTGTAACGAGCAATGGTGAAACGAATTAAATCGATTATCGGGCGATAGACTTATAAGACGCCTAAAATATATTGTACGGTGGGCGCCCTTGCGAATCATAGCTGCAGCCTACAGCAGAGTCAAACTAAATGGTCAACAAGTGCTAGCGTGTGTGTTTGAAGAGCTGCAGCGTCGAGGATTGGAAAACGCGCCATGTGTCCGCGGTATTGTCGATGAAATCAGAAATGAGTTCTGTTCTATCATAAAAAATAATCATGTATATTCGTAACGCTTAAACTGTATTGAAAAATTTTTTCACGACGCCATTATTACGCCAGCACGTATTGAAATTTTTTTCACGATGCCATTATTACACTAGCACGGGAAAGCCTTATTTGTCGAGCTGTTCTCTTTGTGCCATGCTTCGCGCGGTCTCGAGCTCTCTACCGCTCCTTGTCTCCCTCTCTCTCTCTCTCTCTCTCTCTCGTTGGCTCTTTTTCATGAAAGCGATACAGAGCTTCTGTTATCGTTAGAAAATTTTTACGAATTTCAACGCGAGATATTTAAAAAGTATTCTTATTGATCAATTTCATCTCTCTCTCTCTCTCTCTCTCTCTCTCTCTCCTCTCTCTCTCTCTCTCTCTCTCTCTCTCTCTCTCGTTAAAGCGTTATGAATCTTAAAGCGTATTGAAAAAATATTTTCACGTCTGTTATTACAATAGTATGGTCAAACCCTATTTATCGAGCCCTATTTATCTTTGTGCCATGCTTCGCGTGGTTCTACATTCTTTGCCATTCTCTCACTCTCTCTCGCTCTTTTTCATGAGCACGATACAGAGCACCTGTTCGCGTAAGCAGAGATCATCGTTATTTATCGAGCTCTACTTTTTGTGCTATGCTTCGCGTGGTTCCGCACTCTCTACCTCTGGCTGTCTCTCTTTTTCATTAAAAGGGTACAGAACGCCTGTTATCGTTAGAAAAAATATTTTACGAATTTCAATATAATATATTTAAAAAATGTATTCTTATTCACCAATCTCCTCTTTCTCTTTCTCTCCTTACATTATTATCGTAAAAAATACATTTATATGAAATTTTAACACGGTTCGTTTACTGGAAAAAACTATGAGTTGAAAGCACTACCTGTATTAAAAGAGAGATATTATTTTGAATGGCTGTGCACCTAATATAGTATATCGACAGCTCTTTGATGCATCGCCGAATGAAGACGCAGCTCTTATAGAAGGGGCTTGTGCTGTGGAATTAGCATGCCAGCAGAAGAGCGCAACGAGTCAGCACCTGTCATGCACCGAGCTGAATGATGAGCGACCTATAAGTACGGTTTCAAGTACCGAGCATCCTTCAGACATAATTACCAATTCATCGGCTTCCGAACGTAAGTTAAAATTAAGGTGCAAAAAAATAAAAAAATGAAAAAATTGGTGTGGCCTCAATTTTAAATTATAAATTTATCCAGAGGGCATAGATAGGGAGAGGGTACCAGACGAAGAAAACGCTGCTGTACCAGGCCCATCAGGTCTATGCCATTCTGGACGATGAGCAGCCCCAGCCTCTGACCCTGATGATGTTTTAGACCATCACGAAAATCAGCTGTGGGAATATCCGATCGAAAATGAGAGAAACGAGGAAATAGCATTTCAAAGAGCTGACAATTGGCTTCAAACGCTCGTGACTGATGACGACTCTGATAAATAATTTTTCTTACACATGAAAAATTAATTAAGCATGTGAGTAAGTGGGTCCTTTTGTAACAGGGTATTCGTCAGCATCTTTGTTTGAGTGGTAATATCGGTCTATTTGAGCAGTACTATGATGCGCGAGAGGTACAAATATTGATGAAATTTAATAATTTCATATTAATCAGCTCTAGAACTCAATACATGCCGCTTTTTCCAGAGCTGGAAAGTGGGTCAGGCAGACAGCGTGCTGCAGCAAGGAGCGGGCCACTCCAAGGAATACATCCACCGGGAAAGCATTTTGAGATCATCGGTGATTACACGAGGTATTTCAAGCGCTTTAAAATACGGGGGCGTGAAACGTCGTTTCGAATTCGGCAGCCAGTCTCTGGAGTTAGAGTTGTAGAGTGGCTCAACGGTGCGTTTCGCGACCTCTTAACGCATATCATGAGTTCCTGCGAGGGAGGTGATTATGTAGGCGTTTTGTTTACAGCGAATAGCTTGCGGCACGGGCCTGTGTGGTTATCTTTCCGACCAGCCCGAGATTATGTATTCGAAGATATTTGGAAATTAATAAGCAGCGTTGCACAAAGTGCGTCATCTTTGAACATCGATGACTCGTGCACGATAAAAATGTGCGCTGTCAAGGGGGTCGAAAGGTGCGGTCGGAAAGGTCTCACACACGAGGCTGTCGCAAAACGATCTATTCTCTCGATCCGAAACACCGACAATCTATGCTTACCGCGCTCACTGGTGGTGGCTCGAGCATACGCAGAACAAGGTGAAGTACGGTCGGGTACTCTACATAATAAATGGCAGCGTATTAGACAAATTAACGGATCTGTGCAAAAACAAGCGGCACTCGAACTTACGAGAGAAGCAAATGTTCGCGTACCTGTAGAGGGCTGTCGTGTATACGAGATTACACGCTATCAAGATTATTTGGCACGAGACGGCTTTGCTATTGTCGTTTACGAGTTTTTAACTCCGGGTCGCGGGGAGAAGCCAGTATTTGACGGTAGACACGGTGTTCTGAACAGCGAAGGCACAATTCACCACACCTTGTACATTTTGTATTACGAGCGTGCACATCATTTTGAACCTATTCTAAGTCTCAGAGCAGCTGTCGGCAGTAGAGATTTCTGTTCATCGTGTAACACAGCATATCGGCGATTCGGTCATATATGTTAAAAAAAAAAATGTCCTCGGTGCTGGGGGCTACAGACGTGCGATACGCGATCGCACAATATAATCAGATGCGAAGCATGCAACCGCGATTTTTTCGGAGAGGCGTGTTTGCAGAGGCATAAGGCACCGCTGGTGACCATGAGGCATAGAAAGGCTAGCGTTTGCGAATCTCTCAAACGGTGCCGTAACTGCTTTCGAGCAATAAGGCCCTTGGAAAAAAAAGAGGAGCATAAATGCGGGGTAGGCTTCTGCAAAACGTGCGAATCTCATCAGCCAAGCAATCATCTGTGTTTCATGAAACGAATTCGTAGTACTCCGGACTTGAAAAAAATACTGTTCATTTTTTATGATTTTGAAACACAGCAGAGCACACCAGTGAAGGGTGATGCGACTACTCATGTACACGAGCCAAATTTTTGCGTGGCTCAACGAGTTTGCACGTTTTGCTGTGTTAACGACTCTATAGCCGAACCGTACGAGCATTGTGGGAAACACGAATTTGTGTTTAGTCACAGCCCCGTAGCCGAGCTTGTCGAATTAGCTATGCAACCGCTCGAAGGATTTTCGCGTACCATCTGTATCGCTCATAATGCAGGGGGTTTCGACGCTCAATTCATCCTACGTTATTTCATCGAAGAGAAAAAAACTCAGCTCCCACATTAATCATGAACGGTACGAAAGTTATTACGATACGCGTCGAAAAACTCGTATTTCTCGACAGTCTAAATTACTTCCATAGGCCTCTGGGCGGTTTACCGAAAGCTTTGGGGCTTGCTGGTGCTATCGTTAAAGGCACTTTTCCACATTTGTTTAACAGGCCTGAAAATCAAAATTACGTAGGCGAATTGCCGCCTCTCGAGCATTATTCTCCGGACACGATGCGCACCGATGAGCGCCGGAAATTTCTCGATTGCTATCGTGAAACAAAAGACAAAAATTACGTATTCGTTTTTTCGGAAGAGCTTATCAGCTATTGTAAGACAAATGTCACGATTTTGCGACGCGCGTGTATGGCTTTTCGCAATATGTTCATTACCAGCGATCGCGTCTGCCCTTCTGATGAAAGTACAACAATAGGATCAGCCTGCTTCACAGTTTCTCAAACAAATTTCTTGGAAAATAATTCAATAGGCATTATACCCACGGGGGGATACAGATGGGCGCAAAATCAATCGAAAACAGTGGTTTCATGGCTATCCTGGGTAGAGCACTCGCTGGGTGTTCGTATTATTCATGCGGGCCGAACACGGGAATTCAGTATACCTTAAAATCTCTTGGTAGACGGATACTACGAGACTCCTAACGGGGCGCATGTATTACAGTTTCACGGTTGTTATTGGCACGGTTGCCCACGTTGCTATCCCACAAACAGCAACAGTCGACAAAGCGATGGAATATCCATGCACGAACGTTTCGAGAGAACAACAGCAGTAACTGATAAAATTAAAATAGGAGGGTATTTGCTCACAGAAACTTGGGAGTGTGAATATGACCGTTTGTTAAACTCGACAGCCGAGATGAGGACTTTCCTGCAAGATAACCCTTTAGTTACAGCAGAGCCTTTCAATCCTCGTGATGCTTTTTTCGGAGAACGAACAGAAAATATGGTTACGCTCTATGACGTTGACGCGACGGAAGAAATACGTTACGTAGACGTTTGCTCTCTGTACCCATATATCTGTAAATTCGGTAAGTACCCCGTGGGCCATCCGAAATTATACGCGGATAACGAGTGCATGGAATTAACAGGTCCTGATAACACCGATCTAACTCTCGTTGAGGGTCTCGTAAAATGTACCGAATTGCCGCCTCGTAATCTTGACCACCCCGTATTACGATTGCGTATGCATAACCGGTTATTATTTGCTCTATGCCGCAGCTGCTGTGAGAATATGAATCAGAGCGAATGCACACATGAAGACCCTGTAGAGCGCGTGTTCAAGGGTACATGGGTTGTCGATGAGTTGCGAAAAGCCGTGTGTGTGGGTATAGAGTGATAGACGTGAGTGAAATCTGGCAATATGAAACGACACAATTCAATCGCGATACACAGACAGGGGGTCATTTTGTCGAATACATCAACACGTTTTTAAAAATCAAACAAGAAGCCAGTGGGTAGCCCGATAATTGCTCCGAAGATAACGCCGCGCAAGACCTCTATATAGCCGATTTCGAACAATCGGAAGGAATCAAGCTAAATCGCGACTCCATAGCTAAAAATCTGGGGCTGCGATCTTTCGCAAAGCTGTGCCTCAACTCATTTTGAGGAAAGCTTGGGCAGCGGGACAATCTACCGCAGACAGAGACAGTTTCGACACGTAAAAAGCTTATGGAACTATTGACTAGCCCTGAGTACGAGATCACGGGCATTTTACCCGTAAATAACGAAATATTGTATGTAAGCTACACGAAAATAAGTGACGCTGTTATACCATCCAGCATAGCGAACGCCGTAGTAGCAGCATATACCACAGCCCAGGCCCGCCTAAAACTTTATAGCTACCTAGAGCGGCTGGGTCGTCGTGCTTTGTACGACGATACCGATTCCGTAATTTACGTATCACGCGAAGACAAAGACTAGTACGAGCCTCTAACGGGCCAGCTCTTAGGGGATCTGACAGACGAGCTAAGCTCTTACGGGGAAGGCAGTTATATTAGAAGTTATATTTCAGGCGGACCCAAATTTTATTCTTTTATCGTATGCACTCCCAATGGAGAAGAAAAAGAAGTGTGTAAAGTAAAAAGGATAACGCTTAATTTTGCGAACAAGGGATTAATTAATTACATCTCAGTGCGATCCTTTATAACCGGTGAAAGAGACCAGCCTGTTGTGCTAAAGTATGACGCTATACGGCGCACGTCGTTTCATCAGGTCGTCACACATCCTGAAAGAAAATCATGCATACTATCGAGCGTCAAACGGAGACGAGATGGCGAATATGGCACTCTTCCTTACGGTTATTAAGAATAATCTATATAGATATAGGCGTCGCACTACTTCGTAAATAATGTATACAAATAAAACTTTATATTCTTACGTATATTCGTCTTTTCGAGCCCTATATATGTTTCAGCTAATACGAACATTGTACTCATTCGCAAAAATGGTTGTGCGGTGGAAACATCCTTGGACGGCGATGGTTTGCGGCCCCCACGGGCTGCGGTAAAACATACTTTGTGAAAAAGTTTTTGAAATTCATTTCGCATTGGAATAGTGTACCTTTTCAACGAATTATTTTCTATTATTCCGAGTGGCAACAAGCGTATATGGAGTACGGTTCTTCGATAGAGTTTCTCGCAGGTTTACCACAAGCCTTGGATTATGCAAACGATTCGCGTGCAAAACTTATAATTATTGACGATTTGATGCGCGAGGCATCGACCAATAGCGTTGTCGACCTCTTCACCAAGGGTAGTCATCATAAGAATTTGACCGTGTTTTTTATAACGCAACATTCATTTCATCAGGGTCACGGGCAACGGGATATATCGCTGAACGCTAATTATATAGTAGTTTTCAAAAATCCGCGAGATCGCGCACAAATACAACACCTGGCGCGTCAGGTTTACCCCGAAAACCCCCGATTTCTGCAGAAAGTTTATTTCGACGTGACGAGCACACCACACGGTTATCTCCTCTGGGACTTGAAACAATCGACTCCCGATAACTGTAGATTTCGAACGTGTATTTTCCCCGATGACCCACAGCATTTCGTTTACGTGCCACGAAAAAAGTTACAAAGCACCGACACAGCCGGAGAAGTACCAGTCTCGCGGCTGTGATGGCGGGTAACAGGTCTTCTCTCTGCAAGAAGCACGTTGCAATATTGCACGCCCTCCAGCATCTCAACAATGAGCAGCGAGACGCTGTTTTGCGTAAAGCCGATCCACGAAAAATACGTTGCATTTGCGAGTGTGCATTAAACATTCTACGTGGTAACGTGCCTCTGAAGCCTGAACAAAGAAAAAAGCTGCGTCGCCACGCGTCTATTCTTCGACGACCAGTTGCGAAAAGCGGTAGTTGGAAGAGCAAGAAACGTTTTGTGGTTTAAAACGGTGGATTCCTACCGCTGCTGCTCGCCACGTACTGGGTACGCTCTTGTCACGTTTGATCGGCGGCAGTGGATAATGGAGCATGCGAGAAAAATGGTGCTCGTGCCTGAAAAGAATCTTCAGCATATAGGCGTGCAGAATAATCGACGGATGGAATCTGTTCAACGACAACAGCAGCTAACAGTGCAAACCATTGGTACGACACTGAGTAGATTGGACACTGAGATGAACGATATTCTAAATTCTAATTCGTACAAGGATGAGAGAGAAAAGTGGTCGGCGTATTTCGTCGTGTTGCAACGTTATCTCCATTTTGCTGATAATGAGCAAGGGCAGCAGCATCGTGCACTTGCAAAAGATGACGATTACATCACGACACTTATCAAGGAGGAGCAGGGAGATAGTGGAAAAAGCGCTGAAGTTCCACGCATAAACCACTCTATGATCGTTGAGAGTGTCCCGACAAAATATCGCAACAAAGCTCGTGCTCCGTCGTTTACGCCTTATACCATCAACAGAGTTTTGCTAGGATCCCACAGGCACCGTCTCCATTGCCGGCAAAAAAATCAAGGACTCCAATATTGTCGATCTTATAAACGATGCAATACGCGCAAGGAAAATCTCAACGCCGGCGGGCCGTCATGCATTTGCAGGATTTTTAAAAGCGTCAAAAATTCCGCGCGAGTTTGTTGGAAACGAGGATCTGTAGAAGTCCGATGTGCCCACCTCGACGCGTTTTCGGAAAAAAAGAAAAAAACCTGTGCGCGCCCATGACTTGTCGTTGAGCGACGCGGGAGCCAATCTCAGCAGCGACGAATCCATCGATCCCAGTATTTATGAGCTCTTCAGTACCGCTGAGCGGGAGCAAACAGGCACCGGCCAGTGTAAAAAGAAGAAGATGAATCGTATAATTTGGGCTAACCTAAAACTCTAAACCATAAAAACATTGGAAAAGCTGTACGATAATCCCTCCCACGAAGCATCGTTCTCGTCGCTGCAAAACTATTACGCGCAACGCAAAAAAAAATTTCCAACGAAAAGACTGTGCAGTGGTTGGAGACACAGGATGCTTACACGCAACATCGTCCTGTAAAACATCGATTTCCACGACGCCATTACAGCGTGCGAAACATTGACGATGTCTGGGAGACTGATCTCGTAGATCTTCGCTCGATCAAAGATTACAACGATGGTCATACCTATCTCCTCGTAGTCATAGATGTGCTCAGTAAATATGCATGGGTCGAGCCTTTACGCGACAAGACTGCTGCTTCTGTGGCTAAGGCTTTTACGCGGATACTCACGCAAAAAACCACTAATAACCGATTACCCGTTTGCCTGCAATCGGATCGAGGCAAAGAATTTATAAGTGCTGCATTTTAAGAGCTCCTAAAGAAGAAAGATATTCAGTTTCAAGCTGCACGGAATCCTGATATAAAAGCCGCAGTTGTGAAAAGATTTAATCGAACATTGAAAGAAAAAATGTGGCGATACTTCACGTATACTAGCGCGAAGCGATACACCAATGTGCTGCAAAATATAGTGTCTGCATATAATAATGCCCGGCATAGCAGCATAAAAATGACCCTGGTAACGGTGACTCTTGCGACTGCAGCTCAAGCTCGTGCTAATTTGATGCAGCGTTACAAGGATTCGGAGCGAGAACACATCCCTAAATACGGGATCGGTGATGTTGTACGAATCAGTAGTGCAAAAGCGGCCTTTGCAAAAGGTTACGAGA
>OY751321.1:1039546-1054546 GCA_963564615.1 Rhorus exstirpatorius | reverse complement strand
CAAAGGGGCCACGGGATTGGCAGTTTTCTCGGTGGCCTTTTTCGCCGTATTATACCTCTTTTGAAGAATGGTGCACGGGCTGTCGGCAAGGAGGCTCTGCGTGCCGCTGTTAATGTTGCCACCGATATAATGGGCAATGGTGTACGGCCAAGAGAAGCGTTCAAAACGCGTCTACGCGAGTCTGGCGAAAATCTGAAGCGAAAGGCGGAGGAAAAAATTGATACGCTCATGAAGGGTTCTGGCTATAAAATTTCAAAAATTAATCGATCTCGGCATTCCGTTTCCGACCGCGGTGTGCGACGTATCCATAGTGTGAAAAAAAGAAAGAAAGCTACATCTTCGTCGAGAAAACCGAGAAAGCGGGCAACGGCAAAGAGGAGGATAAATAAGAGAAGGACAACCAAGAAGAGGAAAGCTCTACGAACGGTGGCTGATATTTTCGCATGGAGAGAGAGAGAGAGTAAATATGGCTTTCTTACACACACACTCTTGCGAGTGTTTAAAGTCAGAGCTCGAGCTATATACACTGCCCCCTACACAGACCACTATCGAGGGAACACAATAGGTGTACTACAAACCGATCTTATCTTTAACGGATGATTCACCAATTGAGTTTGTGGTACCTGGTCAGGGTGATGAATACATTGATCATTCTAACACCATGCTAAGCATGCGCGTTCAAATACAGTGTCTGGCTGAGAAGCCTGATTCAGCGATTAAAATAGTCCCCGTCAATAACCTGATGCATACAATGTTTAATCTAGTAGATGTGTTTTTCAATCAGAAACTTGTATCACCCCCGAGTAACGCGTATGCATACAGAGCATACATTAAAACACTGCTAAATTATAGAGACGGCGCAAAAAACTCTCATCTTACGAGTGTGCTCTGGTTCGCCGATACACCGGGAAAAATGGAGGATACAGATACAGCCAACAGTGCGCTAGTTAGCCGCAGCGACCTTCTTAGCAGTAGAAAACTATTGATCTTTTCGGTTATCTTCACTGCGATGTCATTAATCAAGAGAGATTCTTATTGAACGGTGTTGAAATGCGTCTGTGACTTGTACGCACGAATAATTCATTTTGCCTTATGGGCGGGACGGCAGCCTATAAAATACAGATTGTCGAAGCGTCGCTTCTCGTACGTCGCGCCAAGATAGCACCTGGTATACTTTTAGCACATGCAAGAACTCTGTGTAAAGCTACGGCAAAATACTCCCTGACACGCGTGGAGGTAAAGGCTATATCCATGCATTGCGGAGTACATGGCGAATCTCTCGATAATGTAATCCTCGGCCAGCTACCAAAACGTATAATCATTGGCTTCGTTGATAATAAAGCGCTCAACGACTGCCTCGATAAAAACCCGTTTAATTTTAAAAATTGTCAAATGAATTATCTATCGTTGTATGTGGATGAAATGCAAATACCGTCAAAGGCTCTGCAGCCCGACTTTACAAAATCGAAGCTTTACCTAGACGCGTATCATACTCTGTTCTCCGGAACGGGTATTCACTTTCTCAATGAAGGTAATTGTATTTCACGGTAGGCCTACCCCGAAGGGTATTGCCTTTTTGCGTTTGATCTTACGCCCGTTCTATCGGCAAACAGCAGTACTCATTGGAATTTGGTGAAACACGGCAGTGTTAGAATAGAAGTACGATTCGAAAAGGCTCTCGCATCAACGCTAAATTGTATTGTGTACGCCGAGTATGTTAATGCCTTCGAGATTGACTCATCCGGACAAGTAATCGTTGACTTTTCTGGATGGTCATCAGAATTTGTATCCGACGAGCTAGGTCTCCGTGGCACAAAGAGCTAAACAGTATTGTCAGAGAGAGCAACGAGAAAGCATCATGAATATCGCAATCGATATACAGGGTTTGCGAGATAAAAACAATCGTTTTGTGCCGATAGAAGTAGCGATCATTTGCCTACACGGTCCGTACACTGCTCATTGGCTTGTTTCTTCACCTCACGGCGACAGCTTTTGTCGTTAATACCGATGGCCACAAATTGCCCGGATCCCACTGGGTCGCCATGTATGTCGATCGAACCGGAGAAGGACGATACTTTGACAGCTACGGGATCCCACCAATCGTCCCGCAGTATCTCATCCGCCTCCGAGGAAACTGCAAGCTTTTCCGATGCAACGCTACTCAGCTTCAGGATCCAGATTCGCAGTGTTGCGAACAGTATTGCATTATGTTTCTTCATTATACGTCTACTAGCTTTGGTATCAACAAGTTTTAAAGTGTATTTTTAGATGATTTATCCCGAAACGATAAAACAGTGAACGATTATTATAATGCGTATATAAAAAAACGCGAAAAGTCTAAGCCGCGGGGCAAAGTTTTCAATATGGACTCTGCGGTTGGTGGTACAAATAATTTTAATCATAAAAACTTACACTGTATACAGAACTGTTGTTCCCGTGTACAGCAATAATGAATCTAATTTTAATATAAGAAATAAAATTTGACATTGAAATTTTTCACGTTTTATTTTTTCTACCTATCCTTTAACTGCGATCACGCGCCTTGGAGTCAGCATTCTTTGGGTCCGAAAGTCACTTTAGAGCGACTATCATATTTCAAGCGGCACGAGCATCAAACCATCGATTCTTCTTCGAATCGGTATGAAAAAATTTCTTTGTGTCTTTTGTTATGTCTACGAAAATAAGTCATCTTTATAGGGTATTATATGTAGACGATCAGATTTCTTTTTGTCTTTGTTATTTCTAATGAAATGAGTAATCTTTATAGTGGGGGGAGATCTAGTGGAAGGGGCGACTGCCGAGTATAAGTTAGACCCTCGAGAACGACCATCATTCGCGATCAAACCGTGGTCAGATATCGAAGTAAAACTTCAAAAACTCTTAAAGACTTTCATTTGCTGTCCTTTGAGGTGTATGCTGAGAAAACGACGCGAATTAAAGCGACGAATAGAAGCACTTTTACATGACATTGCGAGTATCAAAGCAGTAATACAAGCGAGATCGCAATTTCTCTCTTTAACACGTAAATTTGACGAACTCGATATTTACGATGGATTTCGCACGAATCAAAAAGTGGTACAAACGGCCGCGTTTCTGCCTGTGAAAAAGTTATCGGAACTAGAGCTCAAAAAAGACAACAGCATCAGCGACATAAGAACTGTTCAAACTAAATGGGGCACGCGTATCGTCATCGATGCGGAAAACACATTTGCGTGCTTCTTACCAGCCAGATTCGTCCAGCTGTTCGAAAAAGACGATCAGCTATTTCAGCAGATGATAGTCGCAGCCCGTGAAAATAATCTGGCCATGGAATATCGCGGAACAAAATTCAATAATGTGGAATTCAAGCCATGAATACGATGTCTGTGAAATGTGCTAAGAATCTACGTGCGCTACTGCTGCCGTTCGCCTATAAGCTAAATAATCTGGGAACAAAGTCTGTGTGGGTGGACTTTGATATTTGTCGGAACGGTGCGTTACGTCCTGTGATTAGCTTTAAATGTTATATCCATGGTTGTTTAACTATGGACGGCTCATCTTGGCACGATTTTCAAAGCCATTTCAACATAGAGGAGGAAGAAGAAGAAGAAGAGTGTGTGGACCCTGCACATCACTCGTTACCGATATTCTGTTTTACAAAAGAGCAATTCATTATACTGTCATTATTACAAGCTAGTGTGAACAGAAATATCTCGTGGCTTCGTCGTGTTTGCAACAAGGTAACAAATTGCAGAGACTCTCTTGTAGATGCAATAAGATCTGAAACATCCGTTTTTACAACGAGCTGCATACGCCGTAATATTCGCACGAAGCGTGCGAAAAAACGAGAGAGAGCTACCTAAAAACGAACATCGTCGAATAATTCATATAACGAATTACCTACTTGTACAAAAACAACAATAATTGACAATCTATTGATGCATCATTTGGATCATATCGTTAAAACTTATATAGCCCGTAAAGGATAAATCCTTTTCTCATTGTATAAAAGCATTACGTATAATTAAGTAAAAATGTATATAAAAATTAAATAAAGAGAAAAAAGTATGGATTATTATTATTATTTGAATAATGATGATAATCGGACCACTATGGCGAACCCTCAGAACTCTTTCCCCCCACCACCTCTCCCCACCACGCTTGGAAAGAGGCTCCGCCGTGGGGGGAAAGTAGAGGGGATAGGAGTGGGGATAGGAGTGGGGGTCGTCATAGTGGTCCACATACTACTCACGTGGAATTTTTTGATTATATCTTCATCTAGTCCCGTTATAGATGCGGAATCATCGGAATTTTGGAAAAAACGACGAGCACTAATCACCGTCATTCGCCCTAACATGTCCTTGTTTCGGTTGGTCAGGCAAAATTCTCTATTGCTCACGGAAACATTTTGTATGGTCTTTTTACGACTCTCGATTCTTTTTTGATCTGTTTGCCATTTTTAAATTTGTAACAAGGGTCCATCATGCACGCTCACGCGCGTGAGCAATTTTCTGACAGCGCTGGAGCGCTCTAATCTAGTTTCGATGATCGACTGATCATTTATGAATAAAATGCCTTCAGTCCAATAAATAACACAGGACCACAAATTTAAAAAAAAATTTCGGGGAATAAATGCACCTTTACGATACGTATTTTGGGATGCTGAATTCGAATGCGTTCAGCTTTTACCTCCAGCAGATCAGGATTTTTCTGCAATCGCCAGAAACGTATTAAAAAAAGATTTTTTTTGGATGTTAACTTATTTGAAAAAAGTGTGACATGTCTACATCAATTGAATTCTCATTCCCCGAGCCCCCAAATCTAAAAATCTAAAAACCCACGAACTCTGACCTATGAATCTAGAAGCCACAAACCCTAGACCTGAACCCATGCACCTCAAACCCACAAACCCTTGACCCATACACTCTAAACTCGTGCACCCTAAACATAAAAATCTGAAGCCCCTAAACCTCAAGCTCACAAGCCTTAAAACCATTAAGCTTAAACCTACAAACCCTAAGCCCACAAACCCTAAACTCACAAACACGAAAATCCACAAACCCTATACCCTGTACCCATGAATCCCAAACCCACAAACCGTAAATCGATCAACCTTAAATCCACAAACCCTAAGCCCATCAACCTTGAACCCACAAACTCTAAACTTATGGATTCTAAACCAAAAGCCCAGAACCCATTAACTTCAAACCTACAAACCCTAAGCCCATCAACCTTGAACCCACAAACCCTGACCCATCAACCTTGTGACGCAATTTTCTGGTTTTTGGCGTCACAGGTCGTCCCGACCAGGGTTTTCTACGAGTTCGAACAAGTTATCGTAATTTTAGCAATTAGCGTGTAAGTTCAGTTTCCGGTTTTGAGTTATCGAAAGCTATCGTCCCGTAGTTATCGGATCAACGCGAAACAAGGCACCGAGATACCGTGGATAGGGGCCGAAACAATGAGCCACCCGGTATACTCGGTGTCGAAGGAAGTAATTCGTGGGAGTCTAAAGGCTCGAGTGCGACTCTCGACGCTTCGCGAAAAGGCATGGGTAAAGAAGGGCAGTTTGAGTTACGTTTCTGTATGGAAGGCCGTTGGCGTATGGGCCCGCGATTCCCCATCCGCCACGGATTGCCCAATCGCACCGTTATCGTAGTATTAGTTATAGTTGGCCCCCGATTTACCACACCAGAAGAGGACCCCTCGAAGGACGATCATCGCGAGCAACAGGATCCACCCGCCACGACATCCCGGCGTGTCTACGTTATTCATTTCACGAATATTTGTTTATCGAGTTTAGCGTTATCGTTCAATTGAGTTTTGCGTTATCGTTTGAATTTGCCGGTCAGTCACGTTTCGAGCTAAGGCGCTCGAGTCGTTGTGACGTCAGGAGACGAGGGGGATCGCGAGTTCTCGTTACGCGTGCGCGTACTCGTCCCTCTCCATCCTCGTTATCGTCTCGATCAATTTACCTGTTCGATTCGTTCTCTTTCGGCTTAGCTCTCGATCCGAGCGGTTCACCGCTCGGGAAGCTCCCGTCATGTTACCGCTTTTGCTCTCGTATCGCTACGCTATCGTTTCTCTCGAGCTATCTTTTGAACGCTCTCGCCTTCTCCGATATCGTCAGTTACCGAATTTGATCTCGTTTCGTTCCCGTTATGCTACCGTTTCCTCGAATTACCTTTTTGGGATCTCGATTGCGAGGAATTTCTGTCCTCGAGTTACCGAAGTTATTTTGTCGTTGTCGTCACGCTATCGTACTTTCGAGCTCTCTGTCCACGTTCCCGTCTCCGAAGTTATCGCCGTTATCGAAGTAATTTAAGTATCGAATTTATTGTCGTTATCGAAGTAATTCAAGTATCGAAGTTATCGTCGTTATCGATTTACGTTAAGCATCGAACCTATCATCGTTATCGAATTACGTTAAACATCGAATTCATCGTCGTTGCCGCCGTTATTTTGCGTTGCTGCATTTACCGTCGTTATCGAATTTATTTAAGTATCGAGGTTATCGCCGTTATCGAATTTAGTTAAGCATCGAGTTGAGTGTCGTTCTCGAATTTAGTTAAGTATCGACGTTACCGTCATTACCGAATTTGTCTATTTGCTATCGCATTCGCTATCGTGACTTGCGGCTCGTTCTCCTATCAGTTATCGAAATTATGAGCTATCGTGATTTCTGTTCGTTTTCCTATCAGTTATCGAAATTATGAGCTATCGTGAGAGGTATTAATAAACTAGCCTGAACCAAGGCCCCATACGTTATTTTTCGAGTTGAGTTCATTTATTTCAGATTACGTTTTTTTGAAGGCACTCGAGAGTTAGCCAGCTGTCCACGCCTTCTCTCCACAACCTAAAAGATTACCTGGCGCTCAACGGCTCTCCTGGCGTCGAGGATGGTGAGATGGGCCGAAGGTGACGCGGATCGCGAGATTCCCGTCACAACCTTAAGCCCACAAATTCTAAACATATAAATTCTAAACCGAAAGCCCTAAGCCCATAAACCATGACCCACAAGCCCTAAACCAACAAATCCTTAACTCATGAACCTTAAACTCGCAAACTTTTTTCTTGCGGAACTTTTATCTCAGAATTGGATTCTATGTTGTTGTTGATCGTTATGCGTCTCATAAAAGTCTGTCTAAAAAATGTCAACGATTACATCCATTGATTCGAAAGTGACACAGTCCATTGATTTGAGCTCTTTGCATGTACTTAAATATCACGAAAATCTATGAAATAAGATAAATTATTTGACATTGTAACTAATATACTCGCTTTTTGTTGAACCCATGAATAATCAACGAGGAGGTGGCGAGATCTTTTTTCTGTTTTTTTTTTGTTTTTTGTTGTATTTTTTTCTGTTTTTTTTTCGTATTTTTTTCTGTTTTTGTTTTCTTTTGTATTTTTGTTTTGTTTTTTTTCGTATTTTTTCCTTTTTTTTTGTTTTTTTCGGGTTTTTTGGTTTGTTATTCATTTAATTACATTGGTATTGCTATTGTCTTTTAGTAGAGTAACGCGTTCGTTTTGTTTCAAAAGATCTGCGAATTGATTACTTCTTATGGCGAATTTTGGTTTCACGCATTAAGCCTCAGCAGTCGTCCGCTAACATATTTTCATCCCAAACTCCTTACCACCTCCTCAACATCTCTCAAGTCTTCATGCATTCTTTTACCCTGTTCCTCACTAAAATCACCTAAATTTTCAGAAAGGAATTCAATATGTGAATCCAAAAAATGTACCCTTCAATTCATCAAGCAGTTCATGTTTTTAAAAGCAGTTACCATTTTTTCAATAACTTTTTTGTATTGTGGAGTTTTTCTATTACCCAAAAAAGATCTACTTACCTCTCTGAAACTTTTACACGCATCCTTTTCTGTAGCTGTCATAAGTTCTTCAAAAGTTTCATCGTTAAATATATCTCTTACTTGCGGACCATCGAATATCCTTTCATTTATCTTTGCATCAGAAAGTTTTGAGAATTTCTCAAAAAGCTATGTAAAAGTAACGCTATCTTGCGTTTTCATGGCCTTCTCAAATTGTTTAATCAATCCTACCTCAATGTTAAGTGGAGGAAACAGTGCCCTTTTAACAGGTAGAAAGTTTTTTCTTTAAATGTTTTTAGAGCCTATCTCTTAATCGTTTGTAGATGTCCAAACTTTTTTTACGTAGTGCTGATCACGTGCACGACTGTCCCACTCACACACAAAACATGGGTATTCCGTAAAACCATTTCGTTGTCCTAACCAAATAGTTCTAATTTTTAAATCTCCGCATACTAAAAATTTATTTTCGTGGTATTTTCATTTTTTAAAAACAAATTCCTGGTTTTTTTATTCTTTATTCAGACCCTTGGAATGTGCTACTGGAATAAGAGGGTATACATTGCCATTATATAACAAAATTGCTTTGAAACTTCTGTAGACGAATCTAGAAACGGTCGCCAATCATCTGCATTATAATTTATACATTTAAATTCTTCAATAAAATTCATTACATCATTACAATATACTAAATTCTTTACTTTAGAAAAATATTTTCTGAACGGTAGATATCTATTGCAATATAATGACACTTTTGTTCCTGCACATAAACAATTTTTTACTTTTAATCTTCAGGCTAGCAGCTCCGCAATCTCTTTTGGAAGCCCCAAATCTCGAATTAAGTCATTCAATTCCTCTTGATTGAATTTACCTTCTTCAGATGTGTTTTCATCTAATACATCAGATATATTTTTATCATCTTCATCGGTTTCTAGGGAGCTACTTGTAGGTTCTTGTATTTCATCATCATTAGATAAATCAATCTCAGGATTTAAACTAACTTAATTTTTTTGAAACTCGCAAAGAAAACGTAACTGCTGACACTTTTGGATGTACGATAGTATTAATGTTTTTTGAGTTGTAACCTGTAGTATTACAGAAACAAAAATAACAATGTGTTTTGTCATTTATAGGTTTTCTCCAAACCATATAGGAACAGAAAAAGGTTTTGCATTTTTGAGGAGGTTCTGCTCAAACCTACAAAAAGTTACAGTGACTTGAAATTTCAACAGCGTGTTTTTCAACGGTGACTTGAAATTTCAACAGCGCAGTTGAAGGCAGAAATGGGCACAACTAGCTACTTTTGAAACTAGCTACGACGAAGCTACACGATACAATTGTAACGGGTAACGAAATTTTTCTAGTTACTTCGATCCAAATGTAACGACATGCTTCTCGTGGTCGCTACTTTTTGTATGGAGTAGCCGAATTTTTTTCGCTACCCGCTACTATTATATGGAGTAGTGAAAATTTTTTCGCTACCCGCTACTTCTGTATCGAGTGTCGAAAATTTTTTCGCTAACCGCTACTTTTGTATCGAGTAGCGAATATTTTTTCGCTACCCGCTACTTTTGTATCGACTAGCGAAATTTTTTTCGCTACCCGCTACTTTTGTATCGAATATCGAAAATTTTTTCGCTACCCACTACTTTTGTATCGAGTAGTGAAATTTTTTTCGCGACCCGCTACTTTTGTATCGAATATCGAAAAATTTTTCGCTACCTACTACTTTTGTATCGAGTATCAAAAATTTTTCACTACCCGCTACTTTTGTATCGATTAGCGAAATTTTTTTCGCTACCCGCTACTTTTGTATAATTTTTTCGCTACCCGCTACAGAAGTAGCGAGTAGCGAAGTAGCGAACCAACTTTCGTTAATTTTTTTTTTTTTTTCTTTTCATTCATAGTTCCTTAAGCGTACAGCGATTACAATTATCCATTATTAGGAACATTCAAAATATTTTTACAACGATTCTCAATGATTTAGGAGTTCATCATATCTTAAATTTTTTTTTTAAAGTAGTTCTTTACACGTACCGCGATTACACTTACCCATTATTTCGGACATTCAAAATATTTTTATAACGATTCTCAATATTTTGGGTTTTGGGTTTTGGGTTTGGGTTTGTCCGTAGTTCCTTAAGGATGTATGTATGTAATCCGTAGTTCCGTAAGGATGTATGGGCCTGCAGTCTCAACCAATACAAGTTTCGCTGAGAATTTAAAGCACTTCGCGTTGAACCAAAAATATGAAAAAATCAACCATATTGAAGATGATAATAATATCGTTTTCTAATAAAAACAATGCCGAAAGACTATCAAAAAATATTTAAACAACAAATTTTTGCAAAAACTTCCCGTAAAAATGTTTTCGATTATATCTAACAGATTCCTCGATTCCTCTGAACACATATGAATTTTTCAAAAATTTTATTATGGTTTTTAATTTATGTTTTTTAGGATTTTGAAAAACTGTATTTATCAAAGTATTCGTTTGATGATCCAAATACTTCGTGAAGTTAATATGAAACCTTTGTACGAGAACATTTCCAAAATTCACCACTTTTCTTGCAATTTTCAAAATAAAAAATACTTAAAAAGAAAAATGAAGAAACCATAAGAAAATTCTTGAAAAATTCATATGGATTCAGAAAAATCGAAGAATTTGTTACATTTAATCGAAATACATTTTTACGGGAAATTTCTGCTACAATTTATTGTTTAAATAATGTTTTGATAGTTTTTCGGCATTGTTATTATTAGAAAACGATATGATTATCATATCACTATGGCTCATTTTCACTATCACTATCACTACATCACTATGGTTGATTTTTTTCAGATTTTTGCTTCTACGCAAAGTACTTTAAATTCTCACGGAAACTTTTATTGGTTGAGACTGTACGGCCTTGAGCATACATCCTTAAGCATACAGCGATTACAATTAGCCATTATTTGGAACATTCAAAATATTTTTAGAATGATTCTGAATTTTTTTTTGAATTCATTATATCTTTTCAAAATTTAAATTTCAGTTCAAATTTAAAAAAAATTTAAATTTCATTTCAAATTAAAAAAAAATTGTTTTTATCATTTTAGAATTTTTTAAACATTTTCTTAACATTTTGAAATTTCGGTTTCCGGCAATTCGTAAAGGTTTCATTTACGAAACTATTCGTTCAATGCCCTAAAAACTTTTTAATTGTAATATACAACGTTTTTACGAAAACATATCCAATATTCACGATTTTTCCTTCATTTTTCAAAATTAAAAAATGTTTGAAAACCGAAATTATTTTTTCTATCGAACCCAGCATCGCTTAGCCCGTTAGCGGTGCGTAATTCATCCTTCTCCTATACCGCACATCCTCGCGCGCGTTTCTTGCATTTCCCCCTCCCGTTCATCCTATGTTACCTCAAGATAGATATCATAATGTATACCGTGAAAATATGGTGTGGGAAATTAGACCAACACTTAAGCATTGGGAGAGTCAATATTGCTTCTGTGCTGACCTAACGAGACAGTTCGAAACGACCAATGGACAAAGAAAGAAGTAAGTATTCTTCATATATATCATACTAAAATTTTTTGCCACACTAAAAGTTAGATAGTGGTGTCGAAAAGAAGAATAATTTAATTTTCCCAGCAAAGCGAATTTTGAAGAGTACAAATTTAACTTCATTTGGCTTTTTAAAAAAAATCTCTACGGTTGTTTTTGTCCCAGTATAGGCTGGTTCCATTTCAAACCACCAAGCAAGGTCGGGACGAAAAATTCAAACGACTTGCGAATAACTTATATGATTCTTTCGTTAATTTAAGGGGACCCGTATTTGGTCATTTTGCTCTAAAAAAAAATCGTTTCTCTGCACGGCTATTATCATTTTTTTGTCAAAAACTCGTTTTTACAGATTCCGTAAATTTACTTTTTTTTTAAAGTGCTATAACTTTTGAACGAATTAACGGATTTAAGTGATTTTTTTTCAAAATGTGCGTATTTTTATCTTTTTTCAGAAAATTTCAGGTTTAGGAAGATCGACACAAAATCGCCGGAGTTATTCAACGTAATGTAAAATAATCCGAAAAAATTCAACCCCGATTTTCGGGAATTGCATATTTTTTTTTCTTGAATAGTTCTTTAAAGATACTAACTCTTCGCACAAGTTTCGTTAGCTGATTAGTTCTGTCAAAAGAGTTATGAATTTTTCAACATCACGAATTTTTGATATTTTCAGGTAATTTATATTTTGTACTGTAAATCGATTTCTTTATGTCGCTACATTGTTTCTTTCTTTTTAATACATGTATACGACGAAATAAGTGGGTAGGAAAAGTATGAAAAAATTATTCAAAAATATGACTATATAGACTTATTTTTGAATGGATTTTTCATACTTTTCCTACCCTTATTTATTTATACTATTATTGATTATTCCTACACTTATTTCGTCGTATATATGTATTACACAGAAAGAAAAAATGTAGCGACATAAAGAAATTGATTTACAGAACAAAATATAAGCTACATGAAAATATCAAAAATTCGTGATATTAAAAAATTCATAACTCTTTTTACAGAACTAATCCGCTGACGAAACTTGTGCGAAGAGTTAGTATCTTTAAAGAACTATTCGAGAAAAAATTTGTGAGAGAAAAAAAAAATATCCAATTCCCGAAAATCGGGGTTGAATTTTTTCGGATTATTTTACATTACGTTGAATAACTCCGGTGATTTTGTATCGATCTTCCTGAACTTCAAATTTTCTGAAAGAAGATAAAAATACGCACATTTTAAAAAAAAGATCACTCAAATCCGTTAATTAGTTCAAAAGTTATAGCACTTTAAAAAAAAAAAGTAAACTTACGGAATCTGTAAAAACGAGTTTTTGACGAAAAATGGTATAGCCGTGCAGAGAGACGAAATTTTTTTAGAGCAAAATGACCAAATACGGGTCCCTTGAAATTACCCAAAGAAACATATAAGTTATTTACAATTCGTTTGAATTTTTCGTCCCGACCTTGCTCGGCGGTTTGAAATGGAACCAGCCCATACACTTTTGAGGATGTATCGGACGTACCTTCCCAACCAAAAGTGACTTTCGCCGACAATATTGCACACTTTATGATACGATAAAAATCAGAAAAAATCCAACCACAATAAAGACGATAAGACGATTAATTTTGGAGAATGATAATGCCAAAAAGTTATCAATAAATTGTTTAAACAAAACATTGCTTGACAAATTTTCAGGGAACGTTTTTTTTTACACTTGAAATGAATTCGTTGATTTTTTTTTACTACACGTGGATTTTTAAAAAATTTTCTTACCATTTTGAAATTTCGGTTTTTGAAAATTTTTTCAATTTGAGAAATGAAGGAAAAATCGTTATATTTGGACATGTTTTCGTAAAAACGTTCTATATTACAATTAAAAAGCTTCCAGGGCATTGAATGAATAGTTTCGTGAATACAACCTTTACAAATTTTCGAAAAACAAAATTTTAAAATGATAAGAAATTTTTTTCAAAATTCATGTGTGGTCAGAAAAATCAACGAATTCATTTCACATAACAAAAAAAAAATATTCCCCAAAAATTTGTTCAACAATGCTTTGTTCAAACGAATTTTTGATGACTTTTCGGCATTATTATTATTATTAAAAAGTAATCTTCTCATCGTCTTTATGGTGCTTGAATTTTTTCCGATTTTTATCTTATCATGAAGTATGCAATATTGTCGACGAAAGTCACTTTTGGTTGGGAAGGTACGTCCGATACATCCTCAAAGGTCGCCGTTTTTCAGTTATTTTTTAGGTGTCGAAAACGAATCGTAAGCTTGTGAAAAAAAATTTCGTTTGTTTTTCCATGATAAACTTATAGTGCGGGAGCCCACTGCAAATTTTTGAGTCAATCGCTTTTATGGCTGATTTTTATCGAGAAAAATAGGTGATATATTGTCGAATACTAATCGCCATTCAGCCAAACCCGTACCCCCCTGCGTTACGTGTTATAACATATAATTAACAGATAAAATTGTTTGCCGTGCTTCACCCATCGCTTTTATCAAAATTTTCCTTTTCGATCATTAGTAGGCAATTAATTAGATTTTTTAGTACCTGGCTGCCGCCCTTTATCCTCTGCGCTAAGGGTGGCTGCTAGCATCAAATATGACCACATAAATTTATCCGCCTACACCCATCGCTTTTATGGACGAAATATACGTCTTTGGAAACGTCGTCAAATTTCCCTCAAGAAAATACCCGGCTGCCGCACCTCTGCCCCTGTAAACCTCAGGCTGCCGAGCTTCTTAACTCGAGAAAAGTTCTTCGAGACCCGGGCGCTGGACAAGGACAGGGCATCATACGTTGAGCTAAAACCCCGCACCGTGACAGAAGAATAGCCGTGAGCCGTGTGCGGTCACACACACGAGCTGGAGACGCGCCGTCCATACACCAACACATAGCGCCAGCCAATCATAGCCATGTTCAGTGTCCGACCGGTTCGTGTGTGTGACGGCACACGGCTCACGGCTATTCTTGTGTCACGGTGCGGGGTTTTAGCTCAACGTATGATGCCCTGTCCTTGTCCAGCGCCCGGGCCTCGAAGAACTTTTCTCGAGTTAAGAAGCTCGGCAGCCTGAGGTTTACAAGGGCAGAGGTGCGGCAGCCGGGTATTGGCTAACTCATTTTATGGTGGCAGCCGGGTGGGTGGCTAACTCATTTCATGGTAAATTAAATTATTTTATAATTTGAGTCAATTGAAGCGTATTTTTTAGTTTTTTTTAACTATATTTTGTTTTATACTTTTTAGTGCATCAAATAAAAATTAAAGTGTTTTTTTAGTTTTTTTAAGGTGGCTCATCAGTGAATTAAAAAACCGGCGATACGAATGAAACTTCGGGAGAGTGTTATCTAAGATGTAATAAACACTTTCTCAAAATTTCAGGGTGTGTTGCCAAGCAAATTATTGCGAACGAGTAATTTAAAATTACCTATTTTAACATGGGTCTTATGACAGTTGATTCCATTTTTACCGGAAGTGACATGATACCTGTTGATAAAGATGAGAGATCTTATTCAAATTTTAAGTATTGTAAGATGAAATCGTGAACTTTCCAATGGTATTTAAAAAATTGTGTCTTGCCAGGGATTTTCCAAAGAAATTTAATCGCGAAAGTCATCGTGTGTGCAAATCTCG